>JARKHS020029068.1:20000-35948 GCA_030143305.2 Amblyomma americanum | reverse complement strand
TTAACAACAGAGCACTCTTTACAGGTCAAACATTTGTTAGAGGGAGGCACAGTGCAATATAATTACAAGCATCGTCTGCTCGTTTCTGGAATATATCCTTCGGTGCTACTTAGCTACATTTACTTAGCTCTATTTGTTACTTAGCTATTTACTTTGCTACTTACTTACCTACTTACTTGTCTAGCATTCTCTTCTTTATTTCTTGTCATTTTCTTGTCCACCTTTCTTGTGATTGTCTTATTTTTGCGCTAACATTTGTACATAGAACTATGCACCAACTAACCCCGCAACAAGTGTTACTTGTCTAGCATTACTGAGCTACTTAGGTGCATGGATTGTGATTTTACGGCTACATATTGTCTTTTCATTATTGCTCTTTGTACGGTAGTTTTCAATTCTGGATCTCTTAGCATGACTAATGATCTCATTTCAGGCATCTTGAAGCCCTGATCAGGAGTAATTATTTCTGACTTTATTTGGTGTTCTAGCTCTTAAGCCAACAAAACAAAGCTATCAGGCAATGAGCTGTTATCTCAGTCGACAGGATTGCATAAGTGTCTATGGCGTCACCAGCAGCCGTCGGCTTTTCTGAGGCGCTTAATAAAATTAAACGCCTTGAGCACGGTGGAAGATTTAGGATTGCCTTAAAAAGGTTGTTCCGCAGCCTATAACCATGAACAAATTTATTTCAGTGTCTCCATGAGCTACAGGCCATGACTACGCTTAGGCGTCGCTGTGGTTAAGGCGATGTAATGCTACTGATGATTTACTTGGCTAATCTCTGTCAATGCTTGTTTCGTTCCAACACTGAAGTCACTGGCTTCCTTCAGGGACGCCAAACTCGGCACGTCGTCTTCTACCGTCGCGGATTCACCGCCGGAGGCTAAGCGAGCTCGTCTAGCCGCATCGTCATTACGACGCCTATCGAGACGTTTGACACGCTCTTCTTCGGTCTTCTTCGGCGCAGGCTGCCTCCTCCTTGTTTCGTTCCGACGCCGAAGTCTGGCTTCTTTTAGCCTAGCTGATTCATCGTTCTCCATAACGGCAGAAGCACCAGGCAGCGTTTCTTCGGAGTCGCGTCAGCGGGTCGGCTACTGGCATCGCCGGAGGCGAAAATTCGGCGCTTGGAGCGAGGCGACGCAGAGAGACGCAGATATCTGGCGAGGCCAGATCTCAGCGTCGGCGCCGGAAATACCTCGTAGGTGGGGATTGGTGGGGCCAAAAGCCGCGGCCCGTTTCTGCGAAGGCAGCAGCGCCCATTCTGTAGCCTTGCTATTGCCCCCCTTGCCCCCGCTTATGGTTCCCGTTACCGCTGAATGGGACGATTAGCTACGGAGAGGGGATAATTGAGGGGCTTTAGCCAGCGATGTCTCCCCACCCCTGTCTGGAGACGCCAGTTCGTATGCCCTCATGGGTTTGGTCGCCCTCTCCTCCGGGCTCCGAGCGACGACGGCGGTAGACGAGACGCTGACGCGGCGCCGAACAAACGCTGCGGCTCGCCTCCCGCTACGCCGAACCGCATGTATATACGCTTGTGACAGCCCCTCTCCCTCTGCTACGCATGCGCACAACTGGCGAGGCGAGCGGGGCCTGCTCCAAGACGAGCGCACCGGCGGAGTGACGTCATGCCATGTGGCGTGCCAAGCGGTGCGACCACGGCCGAGGTGCGACCTTGCTGAAGAGGCGAAGCGGCTACCGTAATGTAGCTCTCGCTACAAAAATTCGAGTTGTCATTATACATCGCAGAAATTAACTCTATAAGGCGATCTTAGATTTCCCACTATGCTTAAGAGCTTTGTTTCATTAAAGCCCTCAGAAACACAGCACGCCAGCTAAAGTCTCACATCAGTGTCTTCGCGCAAAGTAAACTTACTTAGCGAGCTTCTAGCCATTACCTTCCGAAACCAAAGGATTTTTCTGGAGGAAGAAAGCGTCAGTATAGTTCAACATGCGTGGCACAGCTGACCATTAAAAAAAAATCTCGCTCTCCAGCTATCAGCAAGGTCTTAATCAGGTGTGCATGTTGTTGGGCGAGTCGGTCGTACATCGTTGAGTAAAGGTACTGCGCAAAATAATACAAACATGGACGAGAAGGGCACAGGGACGGGCGCAGACTCGCGACGATGCCACCAACTCCCCGCTTGCTAACGCAGAGGCTCGGTCCCTTTGCGCCGTAGGATATCGTGACAAACGCCATGCGGCAGCCAACACATCAACCGGCGAAAACTCAAAAGTCCAGAGATACTTCCTGCCGGAGAGCGCTGTGTTGAACCTTACCTGCCACCCACCAGAGATGCATAAAAAGCTTGCGCAAAGCAAAGACCCGAAGGCAGCAAAAGAAAAGCAAGTAAGGGAGGAAAGCTACGAAAAGAGGAGATATGAATGCTTAAACTGAAGAATAAACATCCCGGCAAACTTCCTACGCTGCCAGAACACGTCGCCACGCTTCTGACATTCGCGTATGAAGGCAGGAGCGTGGGGCTTTACGTGCTGCTGCACAGACGAAACGGCCGTTCTAGACCGACTCAGATGAACAGGAGGGCAATCAAGGAATGGGGAAAAGTAAAACCGGAGAAGGAAAAGAAACAGGTGAGGAGATCTGAGAGGCAGGAAAAGAAGCAACTGCGGAATGCGCTGCGCGGGCAAATTAGCGGACAACGAGGGCCCGGAAAAGTAATTAATTGAGAAGAGAAAGTCTAAACAGTAGCGGAGACAGCGAGGGCGGGAAGCACTTCCCGGGCGTGTTGGGTATGCACTTCTGCGCGTTGGGTATGCAGAGGTTTAGTTTTTTTCCATGTTTAGCATTCTAGTATAGTTGTCATCCAAAAGGCAGGATGATGCAAGGCAGGAGAGGGGCTGTGAGGGGTGAAGACATTCTCACGTCTTCATTAGGCGCGATCGATCTACTGTGCTCGATCGCTTTCATGATATTCGTCATCAGGTGACTGAATAGCGCCGCACGAGCCCTAGAATTGCACGACCCGGAGCGCAAAACAAAATTGAATTTGGGGGTGGCGAAGACCCGACCACGGCGGCTGCGTTTTTGTGGAGGCAAAACGCTAAGGCTCCCGTGTGTTGTGCGACGTCAGTGCACGTTAAAGATCCCCAGGTGGTCGGAATTATTCCGGAGCCCTCCACTACGGCATCTTTTCTTCCTTTCTTCTTTAACTCCCTCCTTTATCCCTTCCCGTACGGCACGGTTCAGGTGTCCAACGATATATGAGACACATACTGCGCCATTTCCTTTCCCCCAAAACCAATTATTATTATTATTATTATTATTATTATTATTATTATTATTATTATTATTATTATTATTATTATTATTATTATTATTATTATTATTATCATCATCATCATCATCATGGCGAAGAGAGAAGTGAATAGCTTAGTCTTAACACTTTTCACCGGCAATTTTTTCTTTGCACATTCTGTCTTGGACAGGCTTTAGATTACTGTTACAATACAATGACGATCGCTGTTACATCAGCCAAGAACGCGTGCCCGCATAAACAAGTGCGCGCTTGTGAAGATGCTCTGGAAGCGCTTGGTTTGGTTAAACGGTGGCAAGCCCTTTAAAGTCTTCATCGTGTGCCTAACAGAAATGAAAATAAGTATCGAAGAAATAACTGCCACGAGATGCATGCTGCTCAAAAGCAATAAGAAAAAGAAGACATGGAAGTAACAATTCCGACGTGGTCCATGATTCACACCAGGGCTATTTCTTATTAAGAAAGCCAAGAAAACCCGTACCTTCACACAGCCATAATTGCGAGCGATCATTTACTCATTTCAAAAACACAAGGCAGCGAGGGAAAGAAATGTTTATTATGTTTGGGTTGGTGTTTTGCTAAAGCTGCGAACCCGGAAGTACCCCGGGAGAATTTTCAGTAGACACTGGGTTTTCCTTGTCTCGTTTTTTATCCGATTGCCACTGTATAAATAAAGCACGAAAAAAAAACAGCCCTGGTAAAACAATTCTTGACCAAATATGCCTGCGGGAACATTTAGGCCTCAAAGGAGCCTCGCTGGGCTCACAGGGTTGGCGTTTGGGCCGGCCCTCAAAGTGCTGCTTCTAAACGAATCCCGACCCGGCAGCAGGCCCTTTTTTCGTAAACAGGAACCGGGATGTTAATGAGCCTCTTTTGTAAGCGTCGCATGCGAGTGGGGTTTAACGTGAAGGCAGACAAGCGATGGTGGTTAGCTGTATTTCTGCTTAGCTAAAATTCACCCCGCATGAGAGAGAACGCAAGTCTCACTCTTATTTTCGCGCTTCTAGAAAAATTACAAACGAATGCTGTGACTTTGTGCACCACAGGCCTAGGCTTCACTTGACAGCAGAGAGATTGCTTTCAACCAGTGTGCGGGTCGTGTATGAGATCAATAACTTTATCACTTCATCACAGTATCTTGGGTAATTATTAGCACGCGACACCGCTCAGATAAAAACAGAGAAAAAGAAAGCGGGAAGAAAAAGAAACCAGAGACAAAGAAAGAAGAAAAGGGCAAAACATATGCAAAAAAAAAACAACGAAAGCAGAGGGTTTTACGGCGTTATGGGAGCCTTAATGCAGGCGCTGAAAGATTCCATTCATAGCGCTCTCACGGTGTTTGCCTGGTTTGTTATAATGAACCGGGCGTATGGAGTAGCAGCTTAACTGATTTCGCTTTTTTCTTGCCAGTGTCCAGAACTACGAGGCGTGAAGAATGACCGCCGACACGCTTTATGCTTTCGCCTCCTTGAACATGAAAGTGGATACTAGGGGGCGCTCGTTAGTGCAGTCTGAGCTCGCCTATTCTTCGGAAGCACGGCAGCAGAGGAAAAGGAAGAAGGCTTAAAATAAACGAAAATGTGAAAAAAGAACCACTCAGAGCGGAGAACGGGAGTTTGAGTATCAAGAAGTGCGAGTTTTTTTTTTTTCGTTTTTCCGCTCCGAAGAAAGCCGGCGGAAATTTCGCTTTTTCTTCTCTCGTGAGATTTCAGGAATGCCCCCATTTTCATGACAATAAAAACTCACAAGTCTTCGGTGAAACAAAGGAGGAGCACTGGGCGTAATAGTTTTCGTCAGCTGTATAAAAAATTTTAGGCTGGATTTATGTTTAGATGTAATTTTAAGAAAATAATACCCACTATATATTAAACAGAGCTAAGCTTCAGAAGCAGTACTAGTATCATTGAAGGAGAGAAAGCTTACCTGTACACATAAAACAAATTATTGGCAATAGTAGTGTAGTTACAGTAGCAGCATCCACATGAGCAGTAGGAACAATAACAATATTAGAAGTAGTAACACCAGCTGCACCAATAGGAGTACTTTAAATGAGAGTAATAGCAAAATATTTCTATAGTGGTCTGATTTAAACGCATCCGCGAATATCTTTCCCGCAGACAACAGGAATATCCCTGTACACACAAACATAAACTTGAGTGAAGTCAAGCGACTGCAGAAAACTAGGAAGCAAGAAAAGAAGCGAGGGACCGAGGGATAGTTCTCTCTCAAAACACACTGCTCATCGTAGTTCAAAGCAAACTGGTATGCTACAGACTGGCCCTGCAAAAGAAACTTTACCAATTTAAGTAAAACAAATGCAAAGATGCGATATACGTATTTGGACGTTCTTTATTTTTGACGTTGCGGCGAAATAGGTTTACGCAGATCGCGCCAACCACTCTATCTCATTATTCTAGGCGAACTGAATATGTGCCGTTTGCTATGCCCAAGAAGACATGCACGACCCTTAGGCACGGTGGCACGCACCATTCCTATCTTCTTGTACTTAACGCAACCCAGCTGCCCCGTTTTGTTACCAGTGCATTCTTTCCAAGGTTCCCGTTGAACGATGTGAAATATTGGCGTTCAGGCTTCCTGCGAACATAGAAATTTTCTTCGGCAGTGATGTGCACGAGAAATATTACCCTTTCGTATTTGTCTCATAAAATTCTGAAGAGAGGCAGTGACATGGTGACATCAATTTCTCGGCGGCCCTAAGAATGCGTTAAAATGCGGAGGATTGAGTCAGATCAGCCCAATTGCTCCGTCCAATGGCCGTGGTGAAATGTAGATCACGCGAAATGAGATAATCGTGAAAGCAACTACCGCTGGCTGGATACCACAGGCCTGAAGTGTGAGAATCACTTCGACACTTCAACTTATGTAAGAGAAGATTATGTGCGCTGCTTTCTTTACGAAGTTTGTAAGGTGACTGCTCAGGTAAAGCTGCCATCCGGTCTTTATCGTATTTATAGTTTATTATCGTATAAAGACTTGAAAACAATTTCACACAAGGATGTTAAACTGTTTCAGAAATATACCTGTTCTACTTGAAACATTACGAAAAAATAAATATGGCCAAATGTTAAATGGCGACGCAGCAACTCGTCCTTTCTTCTTTCACGCCCTCCTTTATCCCTTTCCTTACGGCGTGGTTCAGGTGTCCGCCGATATGTGAGACAGATACTGCACCATTTCCTTTCCCCAAAAACCAATTTTCCAATTTTCCAATCGTCATTATACTTTTTGTTTATGGTTAGAGTTCATTGCTCCTGCCTAAACTTTACTTGTTCAATTGGTGCAACGCGAACGCCTTTCCTAGTGGCGGTCGCCTTTCTCTTTCGCTGTCCTGGTTTCGTGGTCGCGTTCTCTGTACGGGCATTCACAGACGCACATCCTTAAAATAACATTTCCTTGTTTTCCTTGAGCGATATTTTCTTTTCCACACCACGCTCCGTGTTTAAACAATACAGCCTGGAAGCAAACACCGTGCTTTTTCTCGTGATGCGCTTGTCATCGCGCTGAAATGATTACGAGCAATAGCATCTTGATCATCCAGGGTTTAATGACTACTGCAGTGCCGTTCGAACGAACCAGCAAGCATGCAGGAATGCAAACACGAGAAGACATGGGCGAAATATATTGCTGTGAGAATTGTGCCAAACTGCAAATGCCACAGAACGTGAGTACTTGCTTCGGCTATAATTTATTTGTAGATCTGTGTCCTGTTTGACAGCCATACCATGCAGGAAGCATCCAGAACCCCGATGGCACAAATAAAAAAAAACAACTCTTGCTGTATTGATTTGATGCATACCAAAATCAAAATAGCGGGCCAAGTTTTTCGGAAGACGCAGAGAGGCTGCCGTGAAGAAAAAAAAACTGTAAAACCTTCTATGTTCCAGGCAGAAAAGTTCTACAGCAAAGCAGTAACCTATAAAATGGAAGAAGAGGCGCACACGCAAACTTTGCAGCACTGCCTGAAGACAAATAAAACCATGGAACGTAATGACCAATGAGTAATTATTAAAGGGGTCTCGGCGGGAAACAAAAATTCCACTCATGGAATGTTCTGATTTGTACAGGCCGTTCATGTCTCCTCCTCTTAGAGTCATATTCAAGGGTTACCTGTAAAACGTTCGCGCCTCGTAGTAACTGCGCAGTTTACACGAAATCAAGTTGCGAGAATAGTGCAATAAATAGGTCACGACGCGTTAAACAGTCGATTGCCGGCCATTTTAATAAAGTTATTCCAATTCTAATAATAAAAAAAGAACGAACGTTAAAGCAACGAGCGAAAGAACGAAATTTTCAGCATTCCGCGCTGCTAGCTTTTTTTGTCATCACCGAACTGACCGAAAAGAAAGAAAAAAAAATGTTCTGTCACCGTTCCAAACCTTAAAAGCTGCGGATTCAACTGACGAAGTATTGTTCGATTCCTGTTAGAAAGAACAAAAAAAATCTGGAGAAAAAGACGTGGACGAAGCTAGTAGTCTAGCTGGTCTCGGAGCGCATTTTCCGCTCCCTGGTGAGAGAGACTCCAGATAGTTTCCATGTTCTCTGTATCTCTCTCTAGAGGGCGCCACATGCCAGCAGGCGCGCACGTTTTGTTTTGTTGAATATATCCCTCCTCAGTTTGCTTCGGGCTTTCGGACATGACAGACAATTATACTGAGAGTAGACTTATATACTTCAGTCTAGTAATATGGATGTTATCAGAGAGGAAAATTTGCGTTTAGAATGTTCCAATTTCATACATTTCCCCACATGGAAATTGGCACAATCTTTATTCACTGCGGGTATGTCGGATAGTCTTTTCAACTTACTAGGCTTGAGGGCAAGTTGGTCGAAATGATAAATGCAGCTCAGGAAAAAATAGTAGAAATGGAGGCTGCACATGTCCTGCATTTTGTTTCATTTTCTTTGAGGGCGTTCCCTCACGTTGCATTCCTCTTTTAACAAGGAACTCAGTGGACTACGTTTGTGCTTGATAGTGGCACCTAGTGGCAACGGTTGCTCCTCCACTGACTACCCCACTTCGGCTACTCCACAGGCCACGCGAACAGAAAGAAGCTTCACTGTTCTTCACTTACCGAGGGTGTCCGTAGCAGGCGGCAGCAACGATCCGAAATTTGACGATATGTCATATTTATTAGCAGAAGGCGGTTACGTACCTGCAAAAATAAAAAGGAAGAGTACGTTAGAATACGATCGACACAGAAACGTGGGAACAGTGTCCGGTGTTTGAATTCATTGCGAAAGATCCTATGTTAGCATCCTTTTCTACACTGATTTTTTTTTCCTTTTTCATTTCTTTTCTCTGCTGAACATCAGTTCGCCGTTTCAATCACGGCAGGGGCAACCGCATTTCGACAGAGGCAAAAGGCGGAAGCACTCGTGTAGCTCCAAGTGGTCGAAATGAACCCGGAGCGATTAATTGCAGTGTGCCATCATAGCACACTGCAATGAAAAAAAATCTCTCGTAGGGGTGACTGTAGCGATACAACGGTCTGGTGGAAAATTTGCTTGCGCCTCTTCACACATGCACCAGACGATGCTAGTCTGGTGCATGCTTCCCCCACGCTTCTCTCTTCGCACCGGACATCAGCAGCAGGTATCTAGACCACGAGCACGCACAACTTTTTCTTCATCATTCTTTCCCCGGACTGCTAGCGACTGGAACGGCCTTCCCCAAGAACTTGCTGCCATAACATGCCAAGCTATGCTTCTTAACCAAATTGCGCGTTGACTTGCATCACGATAATCATTTTCTTTCTATAACTCGTTCAATTTTTTGTGTACTTCTTCTGTTGTTAATCTATATGTGTCCCACCCCTTATGTAATACCCTCACACGAGGGTCTTTAAGGAAACGAAGCGAAGTGAAAGTGAAGTTTGTGTTAGGTCTTCTCTCCATCCCTTCATTTTCAGCCCTTTATCTTTTTTCATAGTGAACAGTTCAGGTAGGTTACTGTCATACAGACAGACATGAGGCCTAAAGATGAGGCCTAAAGAGGTAGGCCTTCGCCCATCTCTTTAGGTCTCAACTTACTCCCTTTTGGACAGTTGCCGCGCCTTTCCTTTCTTCATCATCTCCTCCCCTCTTTCTCTGTAAGGCTCCAAATATGGTAGCAATGTTGTACCCACCGCGGTGTCTCAGTGGTTACAGCGCTCAACGGATCAGCACGATGACGAACGCGAGAGCCATTGCCCACCGCGGAGGCCTCTTCTCGATGGAGGTGAAACGCTACAGGTGCCCGTGTGGTGTGCGGTGTCATTGCATGCTAAAGAATTTAAAGTGACCGAAATTAAACTGGAGCCCTGCAACACCGCGCTTTATTTTTCTTCCTTCTTCACCCCTTCCCTCAAAGCGCAGTAGTGGCCTGCACCGAAAATTTTACAGCTGCACATGGTTTCTTTCGTCAAAACAAATTCGCTGGCTAATACAGTATGCTACTTCGGCTTCGAACAAAACAAACACTGAAGACTGGCCGCAGTGTATGCGCTGCCGAAAAACAATAGCTAACGAAGTCAAAACTAAGGAAGCAACCAATAATAATAATAATAATAATAATAATAATTAATAATAATAAAATTGGTTTTTGGGAAAGGAAATGACGCAGTATCTGTCTCATATATTGTTGGACACCTGAACCGCGCCGTAAGGGAAGGGATAAAGGAGGGAGTGAAAGAAGAAAGGAAAAGAGAGGTGCCGTAGTGGAGGGCTCCGGAATAATTTCGACCACCTGGGATCTTTAACGTGCACTGACATCGCACAGCACACGGGCGCCTTAGCGTTTTTCCTCCATAAAAACGCAGCCGCCGCGGTCGGGTTCGAAGCCGGAGCAACCAATCACAGATCAGCTTTTCGAACTGTGCTTTGAACGTCTCCCTCTGTTCTTAAATTTATCGGCACGAAGCGAATTCTGCTGCGAGATCTGAAACAAATGATTGGCTCCAGAATTATAGCGGAGAAAGCTAAATAGCGATTCAGGTGTCGCTACTTGACTGAAATCGAAGCTGGCCCTAAGGTCGTCTGGGTAAATTTGAAAGAGCGTACTGAAGAGGGCCACCGGTCAAGCACTATGCTCCCGAGTTCCCGAGTCATTCAAGCGGGGGACGCCTCGTAAGATCCAGGCAGCGGCAGTGATCCGTCTGTCGAACGGAGGATCGCTGAAGGTAATGGATAGGGGTTCCTTCTATGGGCACTCGTGAAAGGAGAACCTCGCGAAGGGTAGGAGAGCGCGCTGCTTGCTGACAACGATCAATCTCTCTCTGGCCGGCGCCTTTGTGCTTGCAAAGCACTGGGCCGCTTGGGAGAGTCAGAACGAGTGCTTTTCGTCTGCTCCAAACGGAAAAAGCATGAAATAACTTTTCGCACAGAAATCCTGATGCTAACAGTTGATGGTCGCGCATCACGAAAGAGTGCGCATATCTCGGCAGTTGATTTTGGACATGCAACATTGAAGGCTCGGGGAATAGGAAGCAACGGCATCATCCTACTGAAAACTCGGATTTGTGTAAGTGCGAACCAAATCACCCGCACTTCGTATGGTCAGTTTATGAAACTTACCAGACGATGGCACCGAACATTTAGGTGTTTCATGTGCTCTGTATTTTGTTACTCTCCATTGAGCAAATCATCATGAGCAATTCACCTGAACATTGCCAATGACGCGAGAATAAGATAATCCTGAAGATTCCTACGAACTAGACTGAAGGCTTCTGTCACATTTTTTCATCGCAGCAGCTATGCACCAGGTATGATGACCGGGGCATTGTATAATGAGCAGAACGAACAAATCATGGTTTGTTTGAAGGTACCAGAGTCAACACCAACAGGAGATAAAAGCAGTTGACGGCGGCATCGAGTCCGATAGAGCGACGTAGTGAGAGGATATGCTGAGATAACGTGGCCGCAGTTGGCACGTAAAAGATATGGCTCAAGTTCATTCCTGTCAAGGCCATTCAATGAAGGTCATTTGTGGAGCATTTTTCACCTGCATGCCGTGGATTCAAATCACCTGATTATTAAGAAGCGTTGGGTTTGTCCTGGGAATAAATAAATAAGAGATGAAAATGTAGAACTTGTAGAAATGTAGAACATTTGACTTGGTTCACTTGTAGACCAACAGACAGTAAAATAGGTTCTTTCTTCCTGTAAAATGCTGTAACTAGAGTCCCTAAATTATTTAGAGAATCTAGCTGTAACCACACCAGCCGGTCATGGCTTCTGAGGAGAAAATTCAATATTTGACGAGATAGCCGGCGCTTACGCCATTTTCGATAAAACAAAAGTTGAGAATCTAACAGCGTTTCTTGAATTTCCGACCCATTCAGTGCTGTCTGTCTTTTGTAAGGGTTTTGTCTTTCGAAGGATACTCTATAAACACGCGTAACAATCGGCAAAAAAAATGTTTTGACTCGTTGTTTCTTCCTCGAAGTATGCATTTGCCGTGATACGTGGTCTTGAACAGTTGCCATGCTTCATCACACATTCATTCAAAGCCTTCAGCGCCTTCGTAACCGGTATTGAAAACGCGATATCTATTCTTTCTGTTATTGCTGAGACCTGCCTGCAGATATTTTGACTTGCCGCAGATGTCACTGCTTACATTTCGGCAAGACAATTGAAGGTACTTAACACAAAATATAGCTAACACTTTTAACTGTGAAACGATGGGGAGAGGCGTCAGCGATGGCTTTAAATACTTGGTTCTTTAACTAGGCTTCCTTAGTGCTGCCGATCCTCCCATACGCTAATCGGTATTTGTCGAACTGTACTAAAAATATGTTACTGCATGCGTTCACCGGCCATTACGGTTAATAATATAAAGTTGCGAACACTTCCGAGCTCCTAAAATGGAAAATATATATCTTCATGAAGAGACCAGCATGTCAAAAAAACTTTATTTCAATTCCGAGAAAAAAAATCCGCTCCTCTGAGCCAAGTATAAAAGCAATTATACATGAAATTCGAGCTTATTGTTGTGACATTATATTTCCATACTATCCACAGCTTTCCCGTGTAAATCAATAACTTTAACAATTATTTTAACTGATATATTAGAGACTCACTGAATGCATTAGAAATAAAACCAAAAATAGGAAAACACGGAGCACACACCACACGCACCTCAAGGAGGTGTGGTGACGAAATTAAATGACGTAGTGTAGTGTGGGGCTATTGGCTGAAATGAGTTCTCTCCTGTACCTTTTTCTGTATTATTTTTCAAGCGCTCTCAAACGCTGAAAGCACCTACAAGATTCGAGCGGTGTCTTCAGTCTCCACCGCAACGGAATAAAGCAACTGCACACGGAAACGGCGAGCGAAATCACTGCATGCACATTGAGTCTTCTAAAGTCCCAATTCAAAGGAAAAAAAAAACTTTACATCACTGCAGAAACTACATTGCAGAAATGCGAAAGCATTAGCGTTTGCCCCGACGTTGGTGGCTCCTAGCCGACGCCTTTCTACGCCTACTTAACCACTCCGTTGAGATCTCACCGCCTCTCTTCGATCCCCGATGCTACCACTCGATGATGTGTACTTATTTGTTGCTGTACTCTGATTGGGTGCAGGCGTGACATCATCAGACGTATGAATGATGTCACACTCTTATGACACCACATGGTCTCACAAATCAGCCCAATAAATAAATCAATTAGGAGCTCTAAATAATTTTGCTGTTAATTAGTGCCATTATCAATATCAATTATTAGTGCAAATAATTGTTGCATTTAATTGGGATTAGTGTTTATAATAATTAGTTAGGATCGTTAATGAGTAATGTTAATTACCGATGAATACTAATACACCGTTTTTATACCAAGTGTCACGAACATTCGCACATGACTGCTGATGCACCAACTGATGACATCACGTCAGGAGACACATTCTACGGACACATTTTGCGCCCACGTTTTGCGGAAACATGCGGTGCCGACATAGCCTAGTAATGCTTTCGCATTAGTATTACCTTTTATGCCCACCTACCCTACTTATACTCAACGCCGGTCAGCTTTAGGTCTACGGACGCGACGGCTATCGTATATTACCGGGAGATCCGACTAAATAAACCACATCCAAGGATGCGTGTGCTCCATAAGTATCCTTGTCACCAGGAGTGCAGATTGTGTGCAGAGAGCAAACGACTGAGCCCTGCAAAAGAAAAATAAACGTGCTAGCGCGAATGAGGACAAGAAAAAACTAGAACTAAAACAACAACCAGAAGAGAGCACTGAAATACAGTAGAAGGGTTCCGGATTTTTTTCCTCGCCAAGAATCAAGATGGGCTCAGTCAGCAGGATTCAATTTTTCATGAACGCTTCACAGCTGCTCGTGATCTGCAAGCTTTTGGGACCGTTTTCCTGCCTACGTCGGCAGCGGCATAAAGCCGGGGTTCCGGAATGGTATGGCCGGGTGGTTCAGGCTGGAGCTTTATGCGCACGTGCCAGTGCTTTTCCTGCTGTTCGCTCCTAAACTCTCGCACATTTCGCCCCGCAATATTCTTCCTCTAGCACGGCTTGTCTCAATCGAATTTATTAATGCATTGCCATTAGAAGCTCCACCGTGATAAAGAAATGATGGCCGATTTGCGTAGTTAGTTGTATATGTATATTATCTAGCAGGATGTGCTTCGTAATTTTTGCATACATTGCTACGCCAAAGTTTTTGTCGTGGCCTCTCTTGGGTCTAATACTCGTGGCGTATAATAAATGCAAGTTGTACTAGTCTTGCGTGGCGCCTCTTACTCTGCATTGACATGAGCACAGGGACTTAGCAGTATCCGTTACTTCCTTGGGATCAAAAAAGCTCAAAGGTTTGTTCAAGGACACGCCATTAAAGAGGCTGGGACACATTGCTGCTCGTGGCTGTTACCTTGGCCTCAAACAAAAGCTGGAGCTGTTGCGCTCAAATCCACCTCAGTCAACTAGGCCTAACTCAGTCTGTACTGTCTCTTTCCACAGGATACCTCACTCACAACTGGATGGGTAAAGGTCGTCCACATTGATTTGGGTAAGTGGCTACACTCACTACACTCACCTAGCCTTGCAAATTTAAGCGTCAATTTCGTTGATGCCCATGTCTATGCGGCGTAGTAGACGCCAAAATAAATCCGTATCCATGTCCGTGTCCATCCGTATCCATCCGTGTCCTATCCTCACTCATCAGTGCGTCGACAGAGTGGAGTCCCCAGTTCTAACGTCCCCTAATCCATTTCTCTTTCAGTTCTAAATCTAATTCTAGGGTGCCCCAGGCTTCTCGCTTACCGTGACCATCAAGCAGAGACGAGGTGAACCATTTCTAAGGGCACGTGCATGAGGGTCAGTCCATGTTTGCTTACCGTAAACATCTCCACGTCGACCACGATCAATCTGGCTCTGACCACGGAGCTGCCTGAGACCAGGGAGGGCGACTAATTGACTAAGGCCAGCAGCGGATGTTTGGAGGATATGCGGCACTGTGTACACAGCGGACGAAAGCAAGCGAGCTCGCATCGCGGCCGCCACTCCAGGCCATGAATTGCTTACGACCCCAGAAGAGCTGCCGGTTGTGGACGGCAACACGGCCGTCCTTTCAAGAAGCGGCTCGCTTATTTATGCGAGCAGTGGTCGTTAGGCTGTGCTCGACGCGAGCCGAATGATATGCGCACTGGTCACGGGGTTACATCAGAGACTGCCGCAAAGCTTTATAAAATTTCTTTCTGCGGAGCTCAAAGCCAAGTCCATGGATGCACTTTGCAGAACGTTTGTAACTGCTTCCATTCGTACGCTAGGACGCGGATTACCACGTCGTTTGTAAGTTATACCATGTGTTTCAGGGAAGGAGGGATGGTTACCACTCGTGTTTAAAAATAGGGTTTTTGATGTAAACAAAATCATTTTCCGGCATAGTAACGCCAGTGTTGGCGGACGTCAGAAAAACAGCCGAATTATCTTAACTAGCTAAATGATTAACTAAATTATAATAGCTAACTTTTTAACTACTACCAATAGGAACCTGATTGCAAATAGAGATTTGTAGCCGGCCGTTAATAATCGCCATATCAGTTTTTAGACTTTCGATAACGCCATTACTCTCTCCGCTGTGGCACGACAAAATTTGGCTGCATCGTGCAAAAATACATGCACTTTCGAAAAGTATGCGGACAAAGCAACCTCTCCAGTGATCGTAACTAGTTAAATAGGCAAATTTTTTCGTGCCAGTGCGGCAAGAGTAATTGCGTTATCGAAACTCTAAAAACTTATATGACTATTACTAACGGCCGGCCACAAGCCTCTAATTGCAATAAGGGACCTATTGGTAATAGTAAATGATAGCTATTAGAATTTAGTTAATCACTTAGCTAGTTAAGATGATTTACCTGTTTTTGACGTCCGCGCAACACTCATATTACTATGCCGCAAATTGCTTCTCGTTACCTCAAGAACCTTATTTTTAAAAATTAATGATCCCCTTCCCTGAAACACCTGGCATACGCTGCCAGATATTTCTCGAACGTTTCTTCTCTGCGTGCAACCGGCTCTACGTTGTTCGAATTTGTCCCAGGTGCTTTACGTGCCTCATCTCGAAAGTTCGTGGGGTGTAAACTAAGCCCGACCGAGGCCGACGGTGGTTTGTGAATTGTGGACCGCCGAGCACGTTCGCGCCTTTGTTGTCGCTGAGTCGTTCA
>JARKHS020029068.1:0-15000 GCA_030143305.2 Amblyomma americanum | reverse complement strand
TTATTTCCCTCTCATGATCCGGATCAGCTGTAACTACCTGCCCTAAGTAGGCGTATTCCTTTATCACCTCGCTGCCAATTGTGAACTGCTGTTTTCTTGCTGGACGGTTGAACATTACTTTGGTTTTCTGCATGTTAATTTTTAGACCCATCGTTCTGCTCTGCCTGTCTAACTCATTGATCATGATTTGCAGTTCACCTCCTGAGTGACTCCGGGAGCAATGTCATCAGCGAATCGCAGATTTTTTAGGTATTCTTCATTAACTCTTATCTGGTGGTTTTTGTGGTGTGACCGAGTTTTTCTGAACAAGTGGCGCACATGTGGTCGACACATGCCAGCGGCCGACAGCGACACGTTTCCCAGTTGTTCGTGTTTATGCGGTGTGATAGGATCGTTAACCCGGTGAAACCACGTTTTTGTCGGAAGGGTTGGCCGACTGTTTTATTCGCTGTGTGACTCGGCCTTTAAGGGCTGGCGCCGCAGAAACACTAGCGTCGGCGTCGTTGGCTGCGAGCGATAAATCCACGAAAAACCCCCATAGAAGCAACCTAGGTGGCCTATCTGGCCCGAGGTTGCTTCTATGAGGGTGTTTCGTGGAGAAGCAACCGATGAAGGAGCAACGTAGAAGCAACAAGCCTTATCTTTATCAGCCGTTGACTTGTTCTATCGGAGCATGCAGGTTTTAGCGCGTACTTTGGGTGGTGTGAGCCATTGTTGTTCGTCTTTTTTGTTATGTGACAGTATTAGGAGCGTAACAACGTTGCGCCAGCTTTAGTACGACTACTGGACTGCACTTGGTAATATTTTTAGAGCCGATTTTGCCCTCATATTGGACCCATTACTTTAAACGAACGGCGAAAAGGTTTTAACTTATGGCCAAAGAGCATTTAAATAATATAACTGTTAGTTAACCGCTACTCTATGCATTAACTGCCTGTCCGATTACCTGAGCTGTCATTTAGTTTATACTAACCTCTATGTGCGTTAGCTGCGGTTCCGTTTTGCGCCAAGCGTGAGTCCATGCTTTTTAATTCTATGGCGGGCAAGTTTCGATGCAGAAAAAATGCGAAGACGCTCTGGTGCTAAGATTTCGATTCTCTTTACTAAACCCGAAATTGACACAACTGATCTGCCGAAGCCCTCCACATCGGCGCACCTCATGGTGCGTGTATGCACCAAGGCGTGACTATGGCGGCCAAGTAAAGGAAAGGCGCATAACTGGCTCCCTGGGTCAGTGGACACCTCAGTAGCGCTTTCAGGTACGTGGCTGTGGTGTCAACATGCAAACAACTACGCTTTCGCAGAATATTTGGTGCTTCGCAATGCTAAAACGTCGTCCATTGTTAAGCTAAGCTGTCTAAGGTAAAAGCTGATAGCTGAGTGATGGTGTCGAAAAATAAAGCAGGGCAATTCGTAGCTGAAAAGCAGCACCGCAAATGTAGCTTTAAAAAATGAATAGCTACACCCAGAAGCGGATGAGACCTGAAAGCTTGAGTTTTTCTTGCTCTGGCGCTATTCCAAAGCACCAAGTCTTGTTCATACACATCGACTAAAGAATTTATTACACTATGCCTTTATGCTATCTTATCTTACGCGTCTCGGCAATACAGTAAATGTGAATGACGACCGTAGATCGTGGCACCTGTGCCAGTGTGTGTTTTTGCTGCTCATTTTGTTCCCCTGAGACCTATCTCTATACCTTCCCTGCCTCACAATTGCTTTTATTGTACTCAGCTTCTGTCATGTTGCGGACGACAGTCTTGTCGCGTATACTTGTACCACCGTTATAAAATAAAACGCTTATCTACTCGCGGATGTAGCCTCTGTCTCAGCAATATTGTGCAAGTGATAAAGCAACTCGGTTGTAGAGCAACAGAAGCACCAGTAGCGACAGCCATAATGCTGAAAAAGAAGATTACAGCGTCACGTTGAAGTCTGATGAAGGTGCGAATCACGGCGTAATCCTAACACTCTCACAGAGCTGTGTGAGCCACTTTGGCCTGATTGCACGGTGAAATAATCTGTCGTAACTGAAAAATGTGCATTCTCTTTCCGCGGAGTATAAGTCTTATTCGTGCGGATCTGCCACTCGTTCATGATCCGGTAGGTACTCGAATCAGGGGCTTTCGTTTAACTTCCGAAGGCCACCGTCAAAAGCGTGTGGCTTTTCTCAATGCGTCCATACCTCCATTTCACCATATCCCTATATATAGACTTATCTACATCTGCAAATCATGATCAATGAGTTAGATAGGCAGAGCAGAACGCTGGGTCTAAAAATTAACATGCAGAAAACCAAAGTAATGTTCAACAGTCTAGCAAGGGAACAGCAGTTCACAATTGGCAGCGAGGGCCTGGAAGTGGTAAAGGAATACGGCTACTTAGGGCAGGTAGTGACAGCTGATCCGGATCATGAGAGGGAAATAACTAGAAGCATAAATAGGGGTGGAGCGCATATGGCAGGTTCTCTCAGATCATGAATAGCAGGTTACCAATTTCCCTCAAGAGAAAAGTGTACAATAGCTGTATCTTACCGGTACTCACCTACGGGGCAGAAACGTGGAGGCTAACGAAAAGGGTTCAACTTAAGTTAAGGACAACGCAGCGAGTTATGGAAAGAAAAATGATAGGTGTAACGTTAAGAGACCGGAAGCGGGCAGAGTGGGTGAGGGAACAAAACGCGTGCTAATGACATATCCTAGTCGAAATCAAAGGAAGAAATGGGCTTGGGCAGGGCATGTAATGCGAAGGCAAGATAACCGCTGGTCCTTAAGGGTAACGGAGTGGATTCCAAGAGAAAGTAAGCAGTAGCAGGGGGCGGCAGAAGGTTAGGTGGGCGGATGAGATTAAGAAGTTTGCAGGCAAAGGGTGGATGCAGCTGGCAAAGGACAGGGTTAATTGGAGAGACATGGGAGAGGCCTTTGCCCTGCAGTGGGTGTAGTAAGGCTGATGATGATGATGGACATCTCAGCAGCACCACACATCAGTAGACTTACTTTTTCAAATCCCTGTCTCCGCGTCTTCGTGTCTCCTTATCGTCATTTCATCAAGCATCAATTGGTCCATTTATCGAACTTCTACCTTTCCATACCTGAGCTTTCCCGCTCCTCCATTTCTGCGCACCTGTCTGTCTCCGCAAAGGCCGCTCTGTCCGATATTTTTCTTTTGCTTGCATCTCCGTCTCTCAATATCGCAATTTAGCCAACGTATTCATTCCATCACCTGTCCTGTTCTTCAGCAGGCAATTTTTTCATTTCTCGCTTGTTCCGAATTATCACACCTCCTTTTCATCCATTTCTCAATTCCTGCACCTCATATAATCTCCAGTTGTCAACTAATTCACTTCTGGTCAACATATAGCTTAATCTGCTCGAAGTGAAAACTCCCGCCTACGCATTTCCTGTTCTGTCTTCGCTCCGGTAAAGAAAAACAATATTCCTGGGAGCTTTTTGCCAAAACATAAATCCTCTGCACATATTCTTTTCACTGCTTTGAATTTTTGCGTGGGTTTACATATAGATACGTTTTAAGAAGAGCGACGGAGATGAGCTGTTCAGGAGAGTGAGTGGATACTCAAGAAACGAAGAGGCACGGAGCTTATTATCGAGCGCAATAGCTCATTGGCATTCATGAAACTCACTCCCACGCCTTATATCTCGAAGACACGCAAACTCGTTGAAGCAAAAGGAGCTTATTATGACTGAAACTTACCTTTGACTGCCGCGACGTAGAGTAGCAGCAACAGTAGCAAAGCCGACATAATCCTTCCTGTTCCCAAGACCGTGATCAGGAGTCAGTCTGGTCGACACCGAACCACTCGGCGTTATCAGCAGCAGTAACACCGTTCAAAAACAGGAGCGTGGATAGAACCGCTGTCACTTCCGTGTTTGCCGAAGATGTACATAGAAGGGGATTTTACACATAAGGCGTGAAATTGCTGATGTGAAAATTCGCCTTGACGAGGCAAAACAGGAAATAGTGTTCTACGCGCACAGCAGCTCTGTCAGTGACAACGTTTCACCACGAGCGATGGTGGTTGCTTCAGCGATGTTGCCACGTGTTTTGCACCCTGTGAGCCACAATCGACGGTGCCAGCGAGTGTCACTCGAACGAATAGCACGGCGGGCAGCAAAATAGAGCCTCCCAGAAGGGAAAGAGGACGCCAGAGGAAAGGGAACCTCTGGCGTCCGAGATAAACACGAGATCGCTGAACCTCGAGAGCGACCTCTTGTGCGCAGCAAGCGTCGGCACCACAGGCACGATACCGGCAGGCCAAAATGAAGTTCTGTCTTGTGGGCGGCGTTTGCAGATACAATTTAGTCACAGATGTCTTTCGTAAACAAAAAGGCTCTATCGTCTGTGCTCGTACACTGCACACAAGTTCTGTCTGTGATGAAATCGGGCTCATAGACGGAGCGCAAAATTCGGCAACTGCACACATAGATACTCAGCTTGTTTATAAAACCCAGCTGAGGCGTCATTTGCTGTGTCATAGCTGGTTTCCCAGAGGGCGCTGGCAGACTGCCAGCAGCTGATTATTGCGTGTTGCAGAAGACGGTCAGAAATCCACAAGCCATCACGTTGTGCAGCTAACAGCGTGGAGTCTCTACCACAGATGACTGAGGTGTTGGTGACTACGCCTAGAGGAGCCGTGAAATATAATCGAGAATCACAGACGACACGAAAGTATCCACCTACTTCCCGAAGAATCCGTTTTGTTTTCAGATGACGAGTGCTATCCGCCTATATTCCAGTGTGCCGAGGGAAACCGAACGGCTCACAAAATCCAGATTACCCGTCTGTCTTCAAGCAAACCAAAACGTCCACATCACGCGTCCGAAAGAATGCTCACAAAAGACGTCTGCGCGCACGCAAACAATCTTTGGCTCAATGTCACCGAGAAAAATGCGAAGCCTGTTCACAGGAGAGCGGAATTCTTGAGCTCGTTTAGCAACAATTCGAGGAAACTTTAGCCAACGCCGCCGACACACGCGAGTGTCTAAGAGGGGAGTGTCAAGGAGGAAAAGAGAGCGTGGGAAGGGTGGAACTGGGAGCACGTATTCTGCGTGTGCGCATGCGCAGATCGACGGAGGCGCCAGTGAGCCGGGGACAAGAGGAGGAGGAAAAACAATAATGTGGAATGGAGCTGACTGGCGAGTACTCGGTTATTTGGCGCGGGAAGATTTGAAATATACGGTGCACAAGCCGCCCGAGTCGCCGGAACGCTCATCGTCCGCATCGCTGCTCAAGCTACCAGAAATTGCTTAATAGTCTGTATGTTTATTCGATAATGGGGTCAAGCGAGGCTCTCCAAATGAAGCGCTTGGACAGGTTTTTGAGAGAAGCGCTTTTTATTTTGGCCTTCGAAGGGTGCTCGAACGAAAACTATTACACAATGATACACGACGGTATTGTGCCTGATCGTTTAAATTAGAGCATTAGCTGATATTAGATTATCACACTCGCAGTACCGAAGCGACAATGTGATGCTACAAGTGTAGAAAAAATGCTTTTTTCAATGACACACAGGACAATGGCTTAAAAAAAGCTCTTTGTTTCGCCGTTTTGCAGTTGTAGATATGGTAAAATACAAGCGTTTTAAAATAATGAACAAAAATGTAGTTTCCACGCCAAAACAAGTTTTCGTGTGTGTGTGTGTGTGTGTGTGTGTGTGTGTGTGTGTGTGTGTGTGTGTGTGTGTGTGTGTGTGTGTGTGTGTGTGTGTGTGTGTGTGTGTGTGTGTGTGTGTGTGTGTGTGTGTGTGTGTGTGTGTGTGTGTGCGCGTGCGTGCGTGCGTGCGTGCGTGCGTGTGCGTGTGCATGTGCGTGCGCGTGCGCGTGCGCGCGCGCGCGCGCAAAGGAGAAGAGCAGCAAATCTCAATTTAAAGTCACCGCCTGGGTCGCCTTGTCTGGATTTTTGTGTACGTTAAGGCTACGAATAACCAAGGCCGCCAGAACGGCCTTTCTGCCGCTCGGTCGCTCTACAACTCCTTCAATCGACTGAGATCTGCTAAGCAATCAATCGATTCCCCTATAAATCCATAAAACATTTAGGTCTAAAGGTCTACAGAGGACGAGCGGCATAAAAAAAGATGCATCATAAAAAGCACGAGGCAAGTGTCACTCAGAAAATACCAGCCCCTTAGCCGCACGACGGAACAGGAACAAACGAACCATTCTTTTCGACACAGTGCGCTGCCATTCAAACGTGACACAATAAGAATTGAAACAAGACGCGACATTTTCTGCGTCACGCTCGCGTCGAAGGAAGGGCTTGTAAATCGAAGACAACGAATCGGTATCACCTGGCACTAATGAGAGAGAAAAAAAAGATATTGACTGACTAGCTCGATATACGGGGCTCATCGATCCGCTTACGTTTGTCTGCGACCTCGAAACCGCGAGATACCGTCTCTCAAGTGCATAAAACACCTCGACAACGAGCAAAAGAGTAAACGTACTGAGAGCGTGCTCGGCAAACGATTTACACGTGGGCACCTCCTTGGTGCCCCAAAACGGCTGCACGCGCGGATGACACAAAGTAGGTGGCGCTGCAAGCGCGCGAGGTAAACGGTCGCTCCCCCTCGCGGTGTTTTCAGGAAGGAGAAAAGCCCTCGCTACTCAAGTCGTTCGCGTACCGGAGTGAAACTTTTCTTCTGCGACTGCGTGCTTTTGACTCCACGTTTTCTGCTTTCGTCTGGAGCGCTGATTGAATCTCGCGAAAAAGCCGCCCCTCAACCCTACTCCCTGTTTTAAAACATCAGCGCAGCGACAAATTGAACAAGAGAAAAAAATGAGCTAAAGGGTTGCTGAACAGGGCTAGAAGGGGGAGGTGGAGGACCGGGAACATTTGAAACGTGGGAATATGGCGTGCGAAAACTCCTTACTGACTCTTTTTCTTATCTTCCAAATCACCTCTTGTTCCTTCAGCTTTTGTTTTTTGCTCTTGTGACACGTCTGGGAACGATGAAGACCACGTGACTAGTGAGATGGCGCTCGAAGGGGAGAGCACAGAGGGTGGATGCCATGTTTGCGGAGGATTCGCTGAAGTTGGCGTGACGAGAACCATTGCGTTCTTCCCTCTGAGGGAAAGGGAAAGTCCTCTGCGCTTCTGTTTATCCTCTGTTTTTGGTTCCTTTCGTCTGCTCTCTTTCGTTCGGTCGTTCTCTTTTATTTTCCCTCTGTTTCAGCCACGCACGAAGGTCCCGCGCCAACAGAAATTTCGACGATGGGCGACGTCTCGTAGTTGTCACGATGGTTCTCGCTTCTCAGACGCGGTCGTTCCCGTTCCAGTCGTCTTCCTGTCGTCGGCTTTTACCCGGTCGCATTCTGCTTTATGTGTGATATCGAACCCTTTTTCTCCTCTGATATTTTTGTCGTTTTTTTTTGCTTTTGCCGTCTGGAGGACAATGACAGCGACGACTATTGAACGCGTCGTGGTCACGTCTTTGTTGCGTCTACGTGGCTTGAAAGTTTGTTCTCCTTTTCTTTTTGTGTGTATCGAAATCGATGTCTGCAGAGCTCGACTCTTTAAAAGGTGGCAATCTTTTCTTGGCGAAGCAGCCACCTTGCATGCTTCTGAACAGACGGCTGCAAATGGTCGTGGTGCCTTTAAAAGGACGTCGCTAAAGAGCTTTCAGGGTACTGGCCAAAACTCTTCCTCGGGCCCGCTCGATACTGGTAAGTGTGTTGTCGCTGTTGTAATGCCAGACCTCTGTTTCACTTTGACCAACTACAACAAAGAACAAAGCGATTTGTTCAGGGCCTAGTCAGTCATGCGGGAAACTCGGCAAAGTGGCCTCAGGACTCTACCATGCTGGAAAGTTGCCGTTTGTAAATGTTGAGTTCTACACCCTTGCAAGTAACGGTGATGGCGATGATGAGTTTTTAAATGAATTGGCAGGAGCACATAAGCTCCGCCTTAAGGGTATGATGCGATGGCGTATTAGGTTAATTTTCATATATGCAGAAAGTCATTCTATACTTTACATTCATAGATCCCTGTGAGTCCTCATACTCCTCCTGGCGCAGTCGTGCAGCGGTTAAGCGAAACGCCACTGCCTTGCGAAGGCAGCTCCTCCTAGCGGTGGGTCTTGTACCACGCAGGTTGCCCGATCCGTGGACATCAATCATTAATTTAACTGCCACCTGCCACAGTGGGCAGTGTGCTCACTATATGGTGGGCAGATTAAGATGACGCCGCAATGTCACGTGACCTAGGTGGTCCATCTGCCTACTGAATTTCTCCCTGGGCACCACCTGCCAGAGTCATGGTCTTGATTTTGTAGCGAGAGCTACACTGGGCTACCAGTCGAGCATTTCGCGGTGGCCAGGAGAGGAAAGTTGTGCGCATGCGCCGTTACCATGGCAACCGGAGAGGAGCAGTGGGTGCGGCGTGCGCTTCGTCGCCGCCTCGCCGCACGCCACTCTATCACCCGAACCACGCGTCGCATGCGCAGCATTGCGTATAAAAGGCGGGGAGTAATGGGTGGCTGTATCACAACGTTTGATATGGATGCAGAGAAGGAGAGTCCAGCCGCTGCTAAACGGCGGTATATGCATGAGAAGATTAACTCTTCCGATCCTGAGGTTGTCGCCTGGCAATTGGCTACTCAACAAAGAGAGAATGAGCGTAAGAAGGCGAAGAGAGCAGCGGAGATGCCCGAACAGAGAGGGGAACGGCTTTTCAAAAGGAGATGCCAGACTGCCGAGCGTAATAGACGGCGCATAGCCGCCGGGATGGAGCCCAGTGTCTCTCATCGCTAAACATGCATTGACCACAACAAGCTCAGCCAGGGAAACGTACCTCTCGTGACGTATATCCTGGCATATCGGAGGTAAACTACAGCCAATTTTTCGCTCACAACGCTGACGCCGACTGCACCGACACGGGATTTTCTGAAAACGGGGCATTTAACGCTGTCGCTCTATAATCCACTACCAGGAGTGCCGACTCAAGTATTTTTACCTGTGTCGTACCCCACTGCATTTATAACTGTGTTTGTATTCTTGATATTGTATCGCATGTCGTATAACTAAAATTGAGAAAATGCAATAAATTAAGTGATTCGCAGACACTTCAAAATTGATGGTTTATGGGGGTTTAACGCCCCAAAGCGACTCAGGCTATGCGAGACGCCGTAGTGAAGTGCTCCGGGAATTTCGACCACCTGGGGTTCTTTAGCGTGCACAGACTTCGCACAGTACACGGGCCTCTAGAATTTCGCCTCCATTGAAATTCGACCGCCGTGGCCGGGATCGAACCCGCGTCTTTCGGGCTAGCAGCCGAGCACCATAACCACTCAGCCACCGCGGCGGCTCGGCTATATTTTTTTAAAAAGGGCGCACACTACATGTACATTTCGGTATTTCAGAAAACACTGGGCCAAATCGGTTTGGCTGAAGGAGACCCCGCACGGGCCAGATAACGTCACGTGGTTATATCGCACGAAAAGAAGATCGTACGTGCTTCACGGAAATATCTTCAAGTGCAACAAATACGGTATCGGTGTGCCTATGCAGGGTGCTAAGCGGCACTAGCACTTCATGTGCTCTGCACGGTTGTCATCCTGTACCAACAAAGTTCCAAAAGCCAAGAAGCTGGTTTTAGAAGCCATCATAGTAACCCTCATCATTGTCGCCACCATCGTCCTCGTAATTATCACCACACCCTTTCCATAGATAGCGTCTTCCTGTTTTGGGTTCAGCGCCGGGCAAACAAAGGCCGACAGCTCTCACTTTCCATCGCGTGCGTCCGTATCATGTTCACGCGTGCCCTCCTCCTTTCTCCTAATAATTTCCTTTCTTTAGCTGTCTTTTTGTATTTCCTCCCCATTTTTTATATTGTTCGCTAACGAAACGTTATCAGTTTCTGCCCTTGTACCGCAGAATAATTACGTTTTCTCACCGCCAACCCACAATCCATCTGTCTCCTTTCTCCCTTATCTTTTTCCCTCTCTCCCATTCTCTGCGGCCTCCGTGCAGATGGGACACGAGGTCCCAGTGGTGATTAGGTGCTGCTCTCCCAAAGTTCCTTTCATTGACACGTGGTAGATCGTTGTGTCCCTTCCTTCAAACATTTATGCCATTTTGGTTCGCGTCTTTCCTCCTTTCTTATATTTCCTTTACCACTGGCAGTGGATCTGTAAGCGCTGGAGCCCTTTGTGCCAACATTGGCTCCATACCACAAGCGCGCCGCGCTCTAGATAATTTCGTTTCATTGTTATACATTACTTCATTTATTGCTTGTTATATTCTTGACGCCTAGCTGCCGAATCGATTATATCGACGGCGCTGAGCCACAAGCGCTGACCCGGTCCCGCTGACGCGGAGCAAGCCGGAACGCTCTCGCGACGCCTCCCCCCTAATCGACCACAGTTCGTGCCGCCTGAGAACGCCGTACCGAGATGCAGCTCCTAACGTCGCGCGTGTTACCCTGGACGCAATGGTCTCACCCCCACCCACCCTCTCCTGGCCTCCTCTCTCTGTTTTTGCTTTTGAAATTCAAGCAGTTATCCTCCGAAAGGCTGGTACCGTGGTGCCGTTGAGCCCCAGAAACGACTGCTCTATACTTGAGGCGCCTGCTCGTTGATTTATATGCAGATGCCGAACGCATCTCTTGAAGGCGAGGGAACGAAACACGTCTCGGCCTCTTTGCATTTTCCAAGAACTCCGATTACTTTCCATTCTTCTCGGTTTGCGTCAGAGGCACCGACACCCGTGGTTCGCTTTCGCAACATAACTCTCGAGTGTCGGGGATTACTCCACTAGGCTATTGTGAAAGTGCGCCCAACCTCCACCCGCCGTCTCCTGATCCCTCTTCCCATCGAACGTTTGCGCCAGATGAATGGCCGCGCACGCTGCATATGATGTGTGGTGAGGTAGATTCCAAGGGAAACAAAAGGGGTTTACAAACTCCTTTTGAAAACGAGGGAGAAGGCGCTTTCTGGCGCAGCTTCGATCGATTCAAAACGATTTGAGAATAAATGGGAAAAGTTTTTGACGGCGGAATTTGGCAAAATCTAAAGCAAAAAGATGGATTATGACTCTCAAGATAAGAGGTCGGCACGAACTTCGCCTTCCCACGCATTTCTGTGCTGTCGGTTGCCGTGCACTTCAAGCATGTTGGTATCCATCCATCAATCAATCAACCAACCAACCAATCAATCAATCAATCAATCAATCAATCAATCAATAAATCAATCAATCAATCAATCAATCAATCAATCAATCACTGCGGAATCAATGAATCAATCATTATAATCAACACTGAGTTGTGTAACGTACGCGAGACCCTGTGGCAGTTCTCCAACATGGAAATTCGACGGCGCTGCCAGGTTTGAAATATGAGCCTGGTATTTAGTAGCAGACGGCCAAGGTATTTAGTGAGAGAGACGGGTAAGCCCAAGGCACAACCCAGTTGATCAGTGTTTTAGGGGGAAGCCGCAATTAAAATTGTTTTCGTTATTTAACCGTTAAATGCAACCAAACTGGAGCATATATCTACTTCATTAAGATATCTATCCTAACTACATTGAGAGTACGTAGACTAGCTCAATTTTATTCCTTAAAAATGTTTAGAAGAAACAAATATTTGCTTTACGCTGGAAGAATGGTTGCCTCGACCAGGGCCAGTGAGGAAGAAAATGAAACAAGCATAGACTACATCAAATTAGACACAATAAAACTCCAACAACAATACCAACGATAGCAACAAAGACGCAGTTGGACTGAAACAAGTTTCCCTGTATTTTCAGAAATGCACTACGACTTATAAGCGACTCGAGGTTGAGATCGAAGATGTAATACGCGCAGCGGCAAATCTAATGAGTAAGACCTTAAACGTCGCGATTTCGGAAATATTTCAGCACGAATTGACTCCACAGACGTCTCCCAGGGTCAGTGTAGAACATCGAATACTATCGATCGTTGGCGAGAACGAATGAGGTGAACAAACAGTATCCCATGAACGAGAACCTCAGGAATCCAGCATAAAAGACGAAAGGAGTAGGCCACGGATGAAGGAAGCAAGAAAGCAGAAACAAAAATGAACGCCATCGAAAGAGGTCTCGCAAGGCTATCTATGATGGACGAGGTTGCTGAGAGAGCGAGCCAGGCAGATATTCGGCTAGACGGCCGACCCTCCAAGCGGAGACAGCAATGGCAAGCCTCTGTGCCTACGTAGCAGCTTGCCGGCGCTCCTAACATCGCACCATTTTTCTCGTCCCCCGTCGTCTGCTGCGTGCGGATCCGCTGACCCGGAAACCCTTCGTCTGCTTTCCATCCTTCGAGCTTTGTCCGTTTATCTGCTTAGTGTTAGCAGACAGCCCTGTTCTGCCAAGGCCTTTGTCCATGGTGACGCTTTTATACGAACTTTTGTACGCATTTTGTCGCAAATGAAGGAATGTTGACACCATGACGAAGAAGTGCCTAGGTTATAACCGTCCTTTCAGGATGCAGACGGGGCGAGCCGTCAAGAAAGTGTGTATAGAAAAATCTCCCAGTGGCTTCTTTGTCACACAAATAGGGGGCTTTGTCGGAGCAATGCTGTGTTCGGGATGGCGAGAAAGCTATAGTAAATCGCGGCTTTGTCTTTTTTAACACCGTTAATGCAACACTGAGATGTTTGGAAGAATTTAGAGCTGTAGTGGACCTACGGGTCTCCCTACATTTGCATAGAAAAAATGTGAAAACTCATTGTAGCAATGAGATTGAGTTGTTGGAAGAAAATAATATTGTGTGTTTGGGCGTTGGTTCCGCGGGAGACCGCGCGTGAAAGGGCCGTAATAAATTCCTATGTAATAGACTCGCAAGCGCTTTGCGATGATCTCTTATTTATCACGTGGCAGGCATAATTAGAAATGTACAGCTGCTTGTGAGACATGCGCGCTACCGGGTCTTTGGCGGCTGGCCCTCAAGTGTAAGCAGCCACAACATTGATATTTGCCGAAGTATTGAGGCGCAACTAAATACACCGCGATTGATGTCGAAATTTATTTCCTACCTAGAAGGAGGAAGAGAGAAGGGAAAAAAGACATAACACACACACACAACGCTCACGCACACGCACGCTCTTCCCCAGTGCAGGGTAGCCAACCGGAACCCCTTTCAGATTAACATCCCTGTCTTTCCCTCCTCATCTTTATCTATCTATTTCCTACCTAGTGCGAAACTCGATATGCAAGAAAAATCGTAGCGAGAATTGGCATGCTGAAATGGTAAGAATTATTAATCGGTTTATTCCTTCGTATTTCGGCAGACCGTTTTCTTACGAAATGCCGTACAATGAGAGGAGATTAAAACAGCAAAAAAAAATATGATGAAGTAGATCACAGTTCTTCCCATAAGATGCATTAAGCACATAAAACTGCAACAGAGATGACGTATTTTGGTTTGGGAAGGACGACGCTGGTTTTCACGGAAGACGAA
Organism: Amblyomma americanum; assembly: GCA_030143305.2. NCBI lineage: Eukaryota > Metazoa > Arthropoda > Arachnida > Ixodida > Ixodidae > Amblyomma > Amblyomma americanum. The sequence goes on along the minus strand of JARKHS020029068.1, from coordinate 1,573 downwards.
TATTTTGGAGTTAGAGAACTTAGTGCGCTGGATCGTAAATTGGTGAAATAAAAAATCGGTACTCTACTCTGGAAGGCATCGTAAGGGCTTTGAGGTTCCTGTGCGCCCACTAGCAAGAGCACAAGACACAACATTCTATTCGTGCCTCCCTAGGGACCAGCCTACTGTATATATAAGGATGTTTATTTATTTATTTTATTTATTTGCAACATACTGCTAGCCTCATTGTGGAGGCTTTTCCAGGACAGGGATAAATTGTATACACACATAAAAACACGTTTACAGTGAGGTTACTGCTGGAATGAAAATAATAATAATAACAAAAAATTCTTGGTTGCAAAATAACTTGAAAAAGAGAGCAAGGCAATGCAATACAATCCGATAAATCATTACACAGAAAACAAAATAAAAACAATCAATTAAAACATTTCCTGATGACCCCTCCATCCACAGTGAAAATGACGGGAGAGGGAAGTGGAGCTCTGTTGATTGCACGGCCCTCCGGCTTGGGCTGTTCGGGCAGAGAGGGCACAAAAGGCGGTACCCTCGAACGCCGGACGTCTCGAAGGCCGTTCAACAAAAGGGCCGACCCATCACGTCAAGTCCGATCGTTATCGGCCATCCTTCAGTCAGCGCCGCATAAACGGCGTCCAAGGCACTGGCGCTTGAGGAGCTAGCCGACGGCCGGCCGTCCTAAGGGTCTGTTGCCTGCAAACAGATCGGCTGCTAGCGGGCGTTCTCACCCTTTCTTGTTTCATCGCTTTCGGCGGGAACACAATGAACTCGTCGCACATCCATTACTACCCCGTGAAAAGAGAAGGAATTAGGAAATGCAATGAACAAGAACGAAAGTGGAGAGGTGTCGACGAAATCTGATAAACTGGCGAGATATTATACATAGATAAAGATCATCCAGTATTTGCATTATCAGAGATGGCATCCTCGTATAGTTGTGCAGCTCTTGGACGCCTTTTGTGAGCTGCAACTCCCTTCACGTCTTTCTGGGTCCTAAGGGCCGAAGCATGTTGTGAACGAGTTAATAACAAAACCTAGTAGTCGGTAGTTCTTATCGGGAATCAGCGAATCCGAGCTGAAGATCGAATCACTTGTGCGACTTGGCAGGCGCCTGGAGACAGCAAGAGCCCTTTGTGCTCGAAGCCGGATTAAAGAGGGCGTGGTGTTTACATTAACAATGTTAGAGGCTGGTGAATTTTATTTACTGAGCAGTGCCACGAGGGAACCTGTTGGGCTTTACTGGAAGCTTATGTTGGCACTCAGAGCCACGCCTTCATTGGCACCCAATACTGAGAAGCCTGGGGCTATGGTTAATGCATGTTAAGCTCCTAGAAAACAAGCGACTTAGTGTCGGGGTCCTTCGTTATGTAAATATCGTTGGCGTTGCTGTTCCCCTCGAATGCCATGAACAAAAATTTCCTCGCTGACCTGTCAGCTGAAGAGAGATCTACCCAAAAAAGTTGAAAAATAGCTCTTTCAAGCACATGCATTGTAGATCTTATTCACGATCTTCTTCATTATGATCATCATATCTATTGGTGGGCTTGCTTGATTACTG